>JABFAK010000052.1:0-33078 GCA_013266265.1 Fusarium sp. NRRL 66182 | reverse complement strand
GTTGAGCGGGGGGGGGGAGGGGGGAGGAGAGAGGACATGGGGTAAGATAGCTAGTAATATGGAGATATGGGGTAGAAGAAGAAGAAGACGAGAGGAAAAAAGTACCAAGGATTTGCAAGTGTGTGTGTGGGTATTGTACGGGGTACAATTTTTAGTGTAAGCAAGCATTGGAGTTGCATCTGGGCCTATTCGCAGCCAGAGATTGGGCCTCTTACACTCGACGCTCCCTAGACTCCTCATCTCACACACTTTTATCTTGATTTTTTTTTTGCATGCAACCTTTATTTACGCACCCTTGCTAGCTGCCGTTCGTGCGGAAAGTAGACAGGCGCCAGAGACGGAAGCTTCGAAAAAGGGCTTGGGCTTGGGCTTAGCTTAGCTTCGGACGTGACGCCTTGACCTTGACCATGGCAAACATGACAGTTGGTGCTTGGCTGTTGGCGCGCCCCCCCCGGTCCCAAGATGATCTGGGGAAGGTAAAACGGTGCATTGCATTGTCAACATCTTATTTTCCCTTGGTATAAAGCGTGGACTCTTCCCCAGGGTTTCCCCCAGTCTTCAGTCCAGAAGCATCTGCCTCCTCCTCCTCCTCCTCCTCCTCCTCAGACTCTCTCAGACTCTCCTCCTTCCTTGAGGACAACCGGCTTCCTTCTTCCGTCTTTTCCTTTTTGTGAGAGTTCTCTCGTGTCAACTCACTCAAATCGTCTTCTCTCCTCATCAAAACACAACAAGATAGTCACCATGCTTGGCCATCACAAGGACCACCAGGTGGCTAACCACCAAGAAGACAACTCGTCCACAGACAAGGTCGACTACGAAAAGGCCATTTCTCTCCACGAGGACGCCTCCGATGAGGTCTTTGACCAAAAGGCCACCAGCCGCCTCCTCCGCAAGATGGACGTCAAGCTTCTGCCCTTCCTGGCCCTGCTGTATCTCCTCTCGTTCCTCGATCGTACCAACATTGGCAATGCCAAGCTCGCTGGTCTCGAAGAGTCGCTGGGCATGACTGGCAAGTGGGATTACAACGTGAGTACGCCCTCAACCAGCTCTCTCGGGTTCACACCCATGTTTTGATCGCCGAGAATTGACAATGCCCTCTCACAACAGATCGCCGTCGCTGTCTTCTTCCCCTTCTATGTCGCAGCCGAGATCCCATCCAACCTTGCCATGAAGCGATTCCGTCCCTCCATCTGGATCCCCTCCATCATGATTGCCTGGGCCATCTGCACCACTCTCATGGGCATCACTCACAACTTTGCTGGCTTCCTCGCCTCTCGCATGGCTCTCGGTCTCGCCGAGGGTGGTCTCTTCCCCGGAATCACCTACTACATTACCATGTGGTACAAGCGTCATGGTATGAGATTTTACAGCTTGATGAGGCTGAATTGGACAATAGCTAACAAGGTCTTTAGAATGCGGTCTTCGCATGGCCATCTTCTTCTCCGCGGCCACTGCCGCTGGTGCCTTTGGTGGTCTTTTTGCCCGTGGCATCATGGAGATGCAAGGCGTTGGTGGTCTTGACGGCTGGGCCTGGATCTTCATCATTGAGGGTCTCATCACCTTTGTCTTTGCCATCATGGCCTTCTTTGTCATGCACGACTACCCCGACACTGCCAAGTTCCTCAACGACACGGAGCGCAAGGAGGTCGTCCGTCGTCTTGAAGAGGATCGCTCTGTTCTCTCCGACGAGTTCAAGTGGCAGTTCCTCCGCGACGCTCTCAGGGACTGGAAGATCTGGGTTCACATGGTCATCACCATTGGCATCTACACCCCTCTCTACTCCATCTCCATCTTCCTTCCCAGTATCGTCAAGGGTCTCGGCTACACCAACGAGATGGCTCAGCTCATGTCTGTCCCTCCCTACGTCGTCGCCTGTCTTTTCACCATTGGCGGTGGCTTTGCTGCCGACAGACACGGTCAGCGTGGCCTCTACATGATTGGCTTCTGCATTGTCGCGTACGTTTTACCCTTTGGTTCCCCCAATTTTCCGAGGGATCTAGGCTAGGGGGGAGATCCTCCCGGCTTGGCAAACCTGTCATGAGATCCAATTCGCTAACACATCTCTCTAGCATTGTTGGTTTCATCATCCTTGCCGCTGTCGACAGCAACGGCGCCAAGTACTTTGCTGCTTTCCTCATCACCTGCGGTATCTACCCCAACGTCCCTCAGGGTGTTGCGTGGAACGGAAACAACATCGGAGGCTCATTGAAGCGTGGCGTCGGAATTGCTATGCACGTTGGCTTTGTAAGTTGTATCAATGTCTCAGTCATGTCCAGCCACAGCCTCGCTAACAACTCTGTCAACAGGGTAACCTCGGTGGTGCCGTCTCTGGCTTTGTCTACCGCAAGGATGACGCTCCCAACTACCGCTCCGGACACATCACTCTCATTGCCACCACTTCCATGAGCTGCCTCCTCAGCATCGCCATGACCATCTACCTCCGCCGCGAGAACGCTCGCCGTGACAACACCCACAAGGCTCCTCACGAGTACACCCGTGCCGAGAAGGAGTTGGAGCAGGACTCTGGCGACAACGCCACCTTCTTCCGGTATACCGTCTAAGCGGCGCCAAATCGGCAGCGGAATCTTGCACAACATCTTACAAGATATCGCGTGAATTGTATACGAGCGTTTTGGGTACAGCGAAAAGATTTGTTTTACTGAGATGGGCTGGAGTAAGGGAACAGGCTTCTCTAAAGGCTGGGTGCTCTATGATGATATCGCCTCTAGATACAAGATCTATACAGTTAACGTATTCATAATGAAACTGAGCCTCTCTGACGATTTAGAGGTATTCAAAAAGCTTCTTCCCACGCGCCACTGTGATGATATCGAGCTACTTGGTCTAATTTGCCCATCGTAGTGTCTATGAACGCCTCCCTTGAACCCTGGTCAGCCCCGAACCAACAGACCTATCGGAAAGAAGATGCTTACGCTGCAGTACGCATCACACAAGGGCTCGAAACATGGCGTAAAAGGACTGCTCACCGAAATAAGCACTGAAAACCGTCCAGAGTCCAGACAGTAGAGGACCTTTTGCAACAGTCCAGGCCTGCCTGCACAAGCAGGGATTCGTAGATGGTGATCTACCAACATCGGCTCTGGAAGAGTTTGCCGTGTTAGCCGTTGCTTATAAGATTTTGGGATAAAAACGCGACAAGGCCTTGCATAAGCTTGTGATGCAAGAACCCTTTTCTGTATGAATGGTGTGTTGAGGCGCATTCCAGTGTGAGTGATCGACGACACTAGTGAGCTTGGCTTGAGCCCAACGTCAAGGATGATGTTGATAACAAAATAATGTTGTTGGCGCTTGAATTCATCGCAAGAGATACCGAGTCGGTCATCTCGTGGGAAATAAAAATAAAAAAGGGCTGACGAAAACTCATGTCGTGTACGTCTATACGAGCACATCCTCAGCTCGAGCAGCCACCCGTTCTTGGGCTTGGGGTTGTATCACTGTCTGACTGCATCGGGCTTCTGTACCACTGCTGCTTTAGCTTATCCAGGTTGCCGGAGGGCTGTTCCGAATGACATTGAGCATGGTGCGCGTAGTAGCTCTGTTGTTGTTCATCTGTTGGTGCCATGGAGGAGACCCTGGTTAATAGTACGTAGTATACCGTCTCTCTGGCCCCCCGGCTACTAGCGACTGTCCTGCCGGTACCAAGATCTGTTCAGCAGAGGACTTGTATGTGCAAGGTACTTTTATAGGTAGCGAGCCCTTGAAGCAACGGGCGATAGACCAAGTCGAATCTAGATCGCTTTCTGTCTGTTGACTACATCCGTGTCCAGAAATGGAACATCTCCCGTGGAAAGACATTATCAGCATACGCTAAGAAACTTTGCATTTTAACCGGCAGGAAGCAAAGACAAGTACGGTATGCACGCTGACAAGAGCGAGTTCGGGCACAAGGTCATGCTGCCACTCTGTCTCGGTTGAACCAGAGCTTCTCCAAAATAGATAGCACTTCTCTCCCCCGCACGAATCTCCAATTCGAGATCTGATCAGATACCGAGCGTTTAGGCGGTAAGTTATCGAAAATCACGGCTATAGCTTGGACTGTTCATTCCCGCCGGCCGTCTCCATAGATCTCGGTGCTGAATCCTCCATTATTCCCGGTATACGGTATACGGTATACGCTTTACACTCTCGGTGTTTGGTCGAAATGATTGGGTTTATGGGCGTAATGCAAGAGAGGAACCTCATGCAACTCAGGGCCCGGGGGACTTGGGGCAAAACACACGACGAGTCTGACACGGTATAAAACGTCAACAATGTATTATTTACAGTATATTTTAGCTATAAGTACTCTGAATCGTTCAACAAGCCCCGTCTTCAAGAAGCATTCCCATCAACGACGTGGGATGCCTCTTCATAACTTCCCATGTTATCTTAGGCAGAGACGACACCAGTACCAGCCTTGGCCTTGACCAGCTCGCAGATGCAGCTCGCAGGGTCGAGGGTGTACTCGTAAGGAGCTGTGAATGCCTTCTCCTGCGTGATCTGGGTCTCGCTCTCGTTGTAGATGTTGCCGCTCTCAGCAGCGAACCCCTCCTCCTTGCTGTCGAGGTTGGTGACAATAGCGCGGCGAACGTTGTTGAACGAGTTCTCCTCAACGAGAACCTGAGCACCCATGCGAGAGTTGATACCAGAGGTGGGGACATCCTCGTAGCAGCTGCTGTAGATGTGGGCGGTGCCGAACCGAACAGAGGGAGCACGGCTGTTGATGTTGCTCCAGTAGTTGTGGTGGTACGTCACGTGGAGCTTGCCGGTGTCGTCGGCGCTGTTGTCGCTGTGGCCGAGGAGAGAAGCCTTCCAGTGGTCGGAGAACTTGGTCCAGGAGATGGTGATAAAGTCGGATCCGCGCTTGGCGTCGCAGAGACCGTCGAAGTGGTCCTTGTCGCCAGTCAAGCCCTCCGCACTCAGATCGCAATGGTCTACCCAGACGTAGGTAGTGGTCTCCATGTCGATCAAGTCCTTGCCTTGGGGCGGGTTGCTCATCTTCAAATTCCTGAGGATGATGTTGGTGACATCCTTCATGCGGAAGCCACCGTCAACGAGACCTGGACATGTAAGTACATATCATGTTGATGTTTGATGCTTTCAACGTACCAGAGTTGGAACCAACACCGAGGATGGTGGTGTCGCTCTCGAGGCGGATGATGTCGCAGCCGGTGAGCATACCGTCGATCTGGATAACACCACCGTTGGCGACGGCAGAGGTGAGCTCAGAGCAAGAGGTGACGGTGACAGGAGCAGCAGAGCCACCTCCAGTGGTCCCGTCACCATATCCGACAAGCTGATCAACGGGAGCGGCACCGCATTCACCGGTAGCACCGCCGCCGGTAGAGTTGCCGGGGGTGGAAGGCTGCTGGGGCGCAACAGGAGTAGAGGCAGGCTCCTCGGGGGCATCAGGAGTAGCCTCAGGGGTAGAGGGAGCAGCACGAGTGGCGAGAGTAGTAGCAGCAGCCACGGGAGTGTTGGCGGGAACTTCAGGAACCACAGGGGCCTCGGGAGCATCCGCAGGAGCCTCAGCATCACCGCCAGCGGCTTGACACTCGCACTCCTTGACAAGGGCCTTCTTGGAGCAAGCACCAGAAGCCCAAGATGGGACATCAGCAGCATCGCCAGCAACGCTAGCACACTCAGCAACGTTGGCAGCGACTGCCGCCGCGCACTTGTTCGTCTTGATGTTGGCGCAGCCCAAGACGGCGGGGATGAGGGAGAGAAGGACGGAAGACTTCATTGTGGAGAGAATACTATGCAATTCGGCACAGCCGTTAAAGAGAGTATATATATATATATGAAAAAAAAAAAAAAAAGAATGAATCAATAAACGAATACTGCTGAATGAACAAGAGTTGCCAGAAACAACCAGGACATGTCTGGTGTTTTAAACCTCATATCATGACTTGATCCCCCACCCCGCGTCAGTCGATTGGATTTTATGTTTAAATTAAACTTTTGGCGACAGGATGTCGCCCAGAAACACTTTATCTCATCTGTTTGGCGGACGACAAAAACCCCGGCTGGGCATGTCGACGCCAAGGGTACAAGTCACCGAATGCCACCATTTATAGTGGGAATGTTGAAACATCTCAAACGTCTCGGCTGGTGACCACCAATAAGCGACCTTGGCTTCGTTTCAGGCCAGCTTGATTGCGTATCTGTACAGATTCTATATGTAAGCAGCTTGTCAAAGTGAATTGAGATGGGTTTGGTGCCGTTGGCAAGTACTGAGAATAGGGGATTAGTTTACACAGTTATAAAATTAGTTTTCAACTTATTACTATACTTGATAAGCAAGTGAGTCTCGTTGTTCTCTGGCTCCGGCCACTGGGTGAAGTCACCTGGCGATCCCTTCATTGCTTGACTCTGTTCTCGTCCTGTGGGCAACGGAGCACCCATCACTGTTCTTATGAAGCTATTTATTAGCTGTCTCTATTGTTCCTTTTTTTTATGTCTACACACACGTTCTCGGTCATAATAAAATAAGTTATCAAGTTCCAAAACGAATTGCCCTTCAAAGCTTCTATGCTATTATACTACCCCTCTACGCTAGCATAGCCTTGTGAACCAAAACCTGCTCCAGGATACTTGCCCGACTAGTACCACCCTTGACTGATCTCGTCTCAACGCTTCTCTCATAGTCAAATACATTCGAAACATGCTCCCCAAACCGGCTATCAATAGCCTGTAGCTGCTCTGGTGAGAGCTCGTTCACCGGGATACCCAGCTCCTCGCAGAACCTCGAGGCCATCTGGGTTCCTCATATTGAATCAGGTAGAAAGCCCAGCCAGCCTTGAGCCACCCAGCGGCACCCTTGCCAAGTGCTCCGTCTTACAGTGCGTTCTCACGTTTGCCGATGCTCAGATAGTTACAGGACTGGCTATTCTGATCAACGGGTTTGCATCCCTGCGCTGTGGTATGGCGGCCTACCACTGGCAATACATGGTGTATCTGGCCTGGCTGGCTTCTGTTACACACCTCGCCGCCTCATACCTGTCAATTCCAACACTTACCTACATAGGTAAATACTGCATATGTTCCCTCTACTCAGGCAGATGCATCTCTCCTGGCATTTATAGCAGGAGCCCTACTCTTGGAACTCGTTATACATGGGCTAGAACTATGGGTCGAAAGATCTCACATGCTAGAGCAGGCTAGATATTTGAGATGCATCATCATAGTCTCGATCAGCCCTCTTTGTTTGATACTCAGCTGCATAGAAATACCACATAACGCTTTCTTGGTCTTTCCAGGATCCATGATGTTCTCATTTCACTGCTGGGCAGTTGTTGGCACATGCCTTTCTTTGAGACGATCGACTTGGCTCCCTGAAAGGATGACGGGGCAGAAATTCTCAAGAATATCTAGCTAGCAGTTATGCGCATCTCAATTTATGAATCGACTTTTAACGACACAAGAGTTTGTGTCTACGAACGTACAGGCTGCAGCCTCCTGGAAGCCTGTTTCTAAATTACTTTGCGACGCTATTTCTGTACTAGCCCTTGAGGTGTCATGATTGTTTGTATATTTTCTTAGACCAATAAAAGATGACACTTGCATCATCAAGCTGGAGATTATATGTGTGCTGTTATTCTTAGATTTAGGATATTGTCATACTCTAGAGTGGATATCGCCGTCGTCTTCCCGCTAGTCATCTCCATCTTCTTCCCCCGCATGCCACCTTTACTCACTCACCCACTCAACTCATACTTGTCAATCACTCTTACATAGAAACAACTCTACAATGGGTACCATCTCAGTCAGAAAGCACATCCGCTGGCTCCCCGAAGAAGCCTCAGAGCCAACCTCAACCATCGTCCTCACATCACCAGCCAAGCACCAATTCGTCGATCTGCGCATCCTCCTCCCTGAAAACGACTCTGGCTCTTGGCCTGGCCAAGATGGTACACATCCCTTCTTTATTCATTCTTCCTTTTGCTCTCACTGTAGTTCTTGCTAACATCCCTAGATCCCCTTCCCCTGTCCCGTCTAGACTGGGCCATAGCCGGCACAACAGTCTCAACGCGCATCCCCGACCCAGACGGCAATCTCACCTCCCACTCAACCTTCCACCAATGGATATCCTCCCGTGAACTAGTCTCCGACTCAGGCTTCATGTATCCTCAGCCCGACTCCCTCACCCTTGAGAAGGGCAGTATGGTCAATCCCGCCACAGGTATCGACACTGCGTATGAAGAGCTCTGGCACGACGCCACGCCCATTGCCGTCCCTGGGGAACCAGACGTGAGAGCGCTGGTGCTGCAAACGCATGATGATGAGAAGGGCGTGAGGGGTTCGGTCGTGAGGCTAGGACGGTATGCGCAGGGGCTGATCAAGGTTGGAGAGCGGATTTCGCTGGAGAGGTGGGAGTGGAATGAAGGGTGGAAGAGGACTATTCGAATGGGAGACGAGGTGCTGCCTTGTGAGAAGATGTTGGGTGAGGAGATGCTCAAGGAAGGGGATGTTGTTGATATAGGTGAAAGATCGTGGACGGTTGTTGAAGCGAGTGGGAAAGGCGAGGCAGGACTGTGATCTAAATAGTCTTACTACTATAATACAAGTCAACGTTTCACATTTCACATTTCTGCACAGATCAGCACGGCACATGAATTAATTAGGCCTGTCTCTATCCGATCCGGACGAGCTGTAAAGTGAATTCTCTCTAGTAAAACTAGAGCTCTATCATCTGTCTCTTGCAGCAGTGCGCTCTCGCACGCTGCAATCCAACCCATAACCTTTCGTCTGGTACGTGCACTTTTTGTCTTTCCCCTTTCCCCGTCTTTGTCTTGTAACAAAATCCGCAATGTCTAGACAACCCACTGCCTGCTAAAAGTGAACCCTGTATAATTCAATCCCCCTCTGCTGTTTTGTCCACAGACAACATAGAACCCGCTCCAGGGACATCCTCATCCCGCCATGCTTCTTTGAAAATGTTTGCAGAGACTGCGATCGTAGGTTCTACGATGCAATAAACTAAAACGCCCACCCATGGTTGAAACACAGTAACAAACACAATCCATCAATTCCCTCGACTTGAGGGCTCGAACACGGCGCATATAAATAAAGGGGCGCAGAAGAAATGCTGTCAAGGTGTGCGGCCTAGACAGCCCAGCTGCCTCGTCGTTCACGAACACCCCATCCGACAGGGTCCAGGTTGTCGAGGTTGGGATGCTGTCTAGCCCACTCCTTGATATAGGTCTGGAGAGCATGCCATCGTGGACATCTCTCCTCGCGAGGCTTCTCAGCCTCGGACTCTACAAGGTGACCTTGAGCAAGTTGCTTCGCATCATCTTTCTCAAGGTCGCTAATGCTCATGAGGCTGATTCGCGACAGCTCTTCGTCAAAGGCGCGAGCCATGGCGGGATAGCCTAGAGACAGGTAATTGTACACCTGGGTGACGAAGCCATCGTCAAACTCCTGGTCAATCTTCTCTTCAAGTTCAGCGTGTGCCTTTTCCTTTTGCAGCCGCTCATCGATACCGTGCAGCATGTGGAGACCCTTGGGGGGACCGGCCCGTGTCCGGTGCTCTGCTACGCCGTTGGTCTGGCCATTGATAGAAGCGGGTTCGTCTGTAAAAGACGGAGAGCTGATATGCGAGGCGTTGCCGGGCGTTACCGCCGGTCTGGGCGTGGCCAGCATTGGTGGGGCATGCAGGTCTGCTGGCACCAGGTAGGCATCGTTCGAGTCTGATCTGAAGCAATACCCTCGCCAAAGACCGTTCTGACCCGAGAGATCCCGGAACTTCTCCTCAGCATGGCGTTCCGCGAATGGGTGATCAGGTTCGAGCTTTGTCTGCTTGGGGGACGGACACTTCCGAAAGACGAGATCTCTGCCCAACATGGGGGGTGTAACACCGAGACGTTTCCCGACTTGGGGAGGAGGTGGTCTGCGTGCAAAGCCTCCGAACGGACGTCCAAAAGGTCGGGCAGCGTTGCGGAAGCCGCCGGTGTCTGGGGGTATTTGAGAAGATTTGGCGTAGGGGACATCTGCAGACGGCACGGCCGGGGCCGGCGGGATGAAAGGCATAGTAGATTCGCCAATAGCCCGGGATGCGGGAGGCGCAGGAGAAGGGGCCTTGTTGCGTTGTTCGGCAGTCAAATAAGACTCGGTCTCGAGGAGCGGCATGTGCGTCTCACCAATTGGACCACTAACTCCATACGATGACCGCTTGCTACTACCGTCACGAGGCGTATTGGAGGTGGTCCACATCGGATCAAGGGGAACTTCCAAGTCCATGTTGTCGAGATCGGCTGTGTCGGTACGCATCACGGTATCTTCATCCTGTTTAGGTGCTGGCGTCTCCAGAGCAGGTTCTTCCACCAGGGTATCCATTTCTCCATGCTTGTCGTCTACCGCCATAGGATCATCGTGCTGCTGCTCCTGCTTGGCCTGTTCAGCATGTTCCTGCATATGCTTATGCCACCAATTGAGGTTGCTGTCGGACGACTGCCGCCGCACGTTGTGGTGGTGTCCATGGTGATGGTGGACAGGAGAGGTGCTTTCAGGGGATTGGTCGCTTCCTGAGCTCTCGCGAAAGTAGAAATGGTCGACATTGCCCTCACGGACATGGCTGTTGGGGAAAGCAGCCAACGCAGCTTCTTGCATCTGGCGCTCGGCCTCCTTTGCGGCGATTTCTAGCAAAAACGAAACAACATTCTCATCCTCCGACTCGCGACGTCTAGGGCCGTTTGGAGGCGCATCATACGAATCTTCTCGTCGCTTTCCGCGGTGTTTTGTGGCGGTGTAGATGTTCCTTGTGTAAGGGGTAATATCGGTCTTGTCGGTAGGTTTCGTCGCTGGCCCAGCATCTCCTACTCGGCGACTTCTGCGCGAACTCTCGATCAACTGAGGAGCAAAGCGTCGCTTGGGTCGCAGTTCATTGATGCCGGGGGATGGTGAGCGAGGCGAGGGCTCGGGGGTAGGTTCTGGATTGGGTCTCATGGTACGCGGCGTCTGGGGGTTTCCTTTGTGGTCATCTGATTTTCCCGTCTTGTTGTTGTTGTTGTTTCGACTCGAACTCGACACAAACGTGGTCTCAATGGGCTCAGGAACAAACCGTCGCCGAGGTTTTTCTGGCGTGGCCATGACGAGCGGAGGAGGAAACGAAAGGACAAGGATCTGCGTTGACTGGGTTGTTTCTCGTACTTGGCCTGCGCGCGTGCGCCTGTCAAAGCAGGTTGTTTGGCTTGGAGGGGCAAGAGTGGACAAAAACAATTGAGTAATAGGTCAAGACGAGAGACAAAAAGGTCTTGTTGAGGTGCGCAATTGAAGCAAAGCCCAAGTTAAAAAAGAAAGAGTTGCAATGAGGAAATACGCCCGGTCTAGTGTAGAAAAGAAAGAAGAGTATTAAAAAAAAAAACCGACGATGGCGATTAAAAAATAGATGGGAAGGAGGTTAGAAATGGTCTGGGGGCTGGTTTTGCTAGTGACGACACCTTAATGCAGGAAACAGTTGGAACAAAAAAAAAGGCAGACCCGAGGGCGCAAGCTTGGCTTTTGGCTTCAGAGAGAGGCGGGGCGAGAATGCAGATGCACCTTGATATGGACTGGAGAGACAACTAAAAAAGAGGTGCCAAAATAGTCTGCATTCGGCAGTAGCGGTACCTTGGCTTGTCAAGCTTGATCTTCCATCAACTCTCGTGTCTAGGTAGGTAGGTATGAATCGGAAAAAGGCTGGCGTCCGGCGCCGGCGGTCACAAGTTCACATTTCAGTCAAATCAACGGGCAACGATTCGCACAGACGATCCAAGAAGGTCATGTCATGTCCAGATCCATGTCCAGGTTCACTCACAGTCTCACTCTAAGCCATCCTTCAAGCCTGATGTCCGCTGTCCAGCTGCCCTTGTTGTCACATACATACGGCCGAGTTACGGAGGAGAGAGAACCACAGAGCAAAGTATCCTGCTTGGTTGGGCCATGAAGCCTCTGACATCTCCCACATGCCACCTCTATGAGACGATAGACGGACTCCAGCTCCCGAGGCAAAAGTGCAGACCAGACCCCTGGAACACCAGGTAAGGGCTCTCTGGTACAGGGCCCTGGTTGGCCTGTCATACCCTGGGAAAACAAACTCTAGGCTCTGCCATCGTAGTACAGGGCAATCGGGCAAGGGGATTGGAGATCTGGAGGACCCTGGTGGCGATGATGATATTCATGGTCCTAGTTGAAACAACACATCCCGTTCTTCTTCTTTGTTCCTCGTAAAGAAGCTCGCGATAGTCTCGTCCTGTGCAGGAGGCCCCTTAACATCGCGCCCCAGGCATTAAAGCGGTCTCCCCGTATGAACCATGTCTCGTTAATTCTGTCAGCCAGACCATCAAGTCCAGAACTTGGTGGGGGTGTCTTGGAGTAGACGAAGGCCATGGTGGGGTTTCATTAGCATGGCGAGATGAAAACAAAGTAGAAAGACAGTGCATATGACTTGATTGTTGGTTGAATACGGTACAGAGGCCATACCTTGTATGAGTCAGAAGATACAGTAGTCCTCTTGTCGGTCCGCACAGTCTGTAGACCTTGCCTTTGATTGAGCAATTGGTACAAGCCCAAGCAACGTCGGCGAACACGGATCTGCCCACACCCATCAATTCCAGTCAAAAGACGTGTAATCAAAGTTCGTGAAGTGCTTCATGTGGCTATCATGGACTTGGTTGGCTACTTGCCCCTATGATCCCTACATTTGAAAGATCAGCCCTCTGCCGTACAGTACGTTATAGCACAGCACAGCACAGCGCAGCAAGATAGACAACGCCAAGCATCAGCAAAAGTGGCTCGCCACCCGCATCCGCGTCCGCCGGGGGGCTCATCTGGTGCTCCCGCCCGGGCCCCGAAGCCGGTGCGGCTGCGTTAAAGCCAGTACCTACTGTCCCTGCAGTTCCGCCCTCACCGACTCTTCCACCTTCTCTGGGACAAAGAGAAGAGGCAGCTGAAAGCATGAATCTTGGATAGTTGGTTAATCAGCACAAGCTACTCGAAACCGAGTTGTACTAGACATGCAAAAACGGCTGGAATAGTGGTAGTTGGAAATAGTGTCTACCGTGGCGAATAAACAGCGACACCAATAAAGTTGACCAAAAATAAAACATCATCACCAGAAGAATTCTCATGGTTTTTCTGGCGTGGCATTTGGCGGCAACCCTCCCATCATCAGGTCCGTTATCGTTCTCTTCAGGGCGTCGCAATACTTCACACCCACTCTCAGAGCCTCAAAGGTCCCCCTTCTTTGCTGCTGGCTCCTTTATTTCCCGCTGTGAGATCTCATGTTGGTTGTTGCAGTGCTGCAGCATGTCTGTGTGCAACCACTGTTGAGAGTGGTGTGGTGTGTTACACAGGAAAAAGCCACGCCGCTCATTTCGTTGAGGGGGGACAGGAATTCAATTGAAGCCGTTTCCTGGTAAAAAGGGAGACATTTCTGCGATTGTAGAGCGCAAATTGTAATTATCCCTGCATCATCTCAATGAAGCCATCGTGAGAAACTACTCAATGCAAGGTTCAATAGTATCAAGATTGACCCCCCCACGCGACACTCGTCTCTCTAGTACTATAGTACCCGTCACATTGAAAACAGCCACACATCCTACCAGTTCTCATCATATCACAGCGCAGCGTATCATGGTGCAGTGTGCTATCTTTGACACGCCAACGGCTTCCGAAAGCGACAACTTGGGAGACAACATCAGAAGCAGCCACCTCCGGCAGCAACCCGTTGCACTCAGCTGTAGGTGGTCTACATAACCTGGTTGATCCCCCGCACTCACCGCATCCGCCCGGTATTGTTCTGCTCAAGCTCAACCCTCTTCCCCGGAACAGTGCCCGCAACGTAGACGAGCACGAGGCCCTCTTCTTCAAGGCACTAACTAACAAACATCCGCCCTCTTCATCGCGATAGAGCCAAGGTATGCCCCAGCACACCGGTTTCTTGCCTGAGCCCATCCTCTCCTGATGCTGTTGAACCAACCTTTTTACCGGCCGCATATGGCTCTGTCGAATCACTGCAGTATATCTTATCCCTTGCCCCTCGTCCTCGGGTGATGGCTTCGTCTTGATTCAAACTTGTTTCTTGTCTTGCGTGTTTTGTATCCCATGCAAGCCTTTCTTTTGCCAGCTCGGTAGAATTAAGCTTCTGAATGCCAAGGCACGATTAACCCGTCTTGTTTCCTAGCACCATCCTGATGGACTTGCATGGGTCTTTGACTTGTGGTGCACACCGCTCTACGAACTGAAACCTCGATGCTTTACATTGTTTTGCTTCCAAGGTTGCAGCCTTTCAATGACTGCCGTCTTAGCTCAACGTCCCTCCTCAGTTAGATCGGGCCATGGCAGCATAGCAACGACCTGTGTGTGTCACTTCGGAAATCGTGCTACCTCAGATGCATCCCACTGTCTCACTTTGCACCTCCGAACTCGGCCAGAATGAGCTCCTAGGATATTTCTCTGAAACGTTATCTTACTGTACCTGCTGGTGATTATTTATTTACCAACATCTTGGAGTGTCAACTCCACTCGCCATGTGCTCTCGGCGCACATCCCGTGCGCTTGAACTTTACTTCTTCTTATCCTACCTATCATCTCTCCGTTTTATAAGCCTTGGTGCACAAATGAAACCATCAATGCCTTCTGGAATGCACAGCTACTATCCAGCCAACCGTAGCTTTCGAAACTGCTGATCCTCGACCGCAGATCATAGTCGTGCAAGTTCGGCGCTCACAACGTCAGTCAGTTGCTTGTTCTCCCCGACTCGTGCGTGGAGATCTATATTGGCAAGTTCTACGCGCGACTCGCTGCGCGTGCATAGCGAGGATTGTGCTGTGATCTCTGCTGTAGGGTCCTATCACTACGTCAGGCTTGTAACCTTGTTGCAGCAATGTTGCTGTACTTGTGTGGTTGTTGATCAGGACGAGTCGTTGTGAAACGTTGGTCGAAGCTTAGAGCTGCAGCTATTCATGCCACGATAACGGGGGCTTGTTTCCAACGTGAAGAGTAGGAGAATCGGAATCACTGCCTAACCTTTCTTCTATTCGATGCATATAGGGTGGCAAGGCTTGACTTTAGCCGTAGTAGTTTGCATGTGATTTTTCGCAACAACGAGGACGTCGCCAATTGATGAGGCGCTTTATCTCAAGGCTTGAGGTACCCAAGTATATAACGCTACTCTGCTGAATGATGTTTTATAGGCAATCTTTACATAACCCTCTTGAGAAATCCTGGTGTTTGAAGAATATTAACCGACGCCCGTAGCTACACAAGAAAACCACCACCTTTACGCTGATGATAGGTCCAGTCAGTTGTCAGTCCTTTCGACATAAAGCAAAGATAAAGTCAATTGTAGGCATGCCTACCAAGGTAGAACTGAACCCTTTGTTCCTAACCATTGGTCGGCAGCTGTGTGACTATCAGGATCAAGAGAGCATGACAAGCTACATCATCTATTTCCCTAATTATGTTATTACTGCTCCAGAGAAGGGTACGACTCAGAGCACTTGGGTGCTTTTTTCTATAGTGTCATGGTACATTCGGTTACCCTATGCCACCATAAGCAGCTCTTCTGCCTGTACACAAATGGGTAATCTACGAAAGACTAGAAGCTACTTAGCAAGGCCTCTCGATAGCGGCAGATAGTCTTTGATGCTTGAGTAACATCTCCAATATAATTGGCGCTTATGCATGATAGTGACTCTTTGAATCTAGTGAGCTTTCCCCCTTCTAGCTTGAAGAACAACTCGTTTCAGCTAGCATCACGATATTACTTGCCTTGAACCTCAACATTGCTTTTCGTTTAGTTTACAGATAGACAATAGTTTGCCAGAAACAGTGAATCGACCCATCTCTGACAATTCCAATCCTAGCTATCAAATGGCCTTTGCTGGTAACCCTCTTCGAACAGTAACTCGCTCAGAGACACCTGAGTCAACGTAACGTCTTGTATATCGAGATATCCCACCCAGACCACATCTAGATCCCATCTTTTGTACGAGCCCCGCTGATAACTGGCTCCGGACCATCATATGGCTGACGTTCAGGATATCCATCTCCAACTCAGTGAAGCAAAACAAAAACAAGACTTGCCAAGAGGACTCAAAGCAAGCTAATCAAAGTAAAATAAAAGAGTCAAGATTCCTGGCAGTCGAGCCAAGTTCATGACATACACAAATTGCATGGAGAACAAGGTCAGCAGATCTGACAGTCGTAGGGTTGTGATAACAATCACTTTTCCCTCGCCAAGGTATATTTAAGCCGTGGAATTCATTTGCCCCTTATCAAGAAAATAGTAAAAAAATCCCATGCTACAAGTTATCCCATTAGTCGTCATTTTAGCATCGGGCTCTCAGCCAGGTCGTTATCCCAAGCCTCAACCACACGACGAAGCCTTCATATTGTTAGAGCGCGTATCGCCTCGGGCGTCATCTCGTGGGAAAAGAGAAGTTCTACTACACAGCGAATATGAAGGTTACAAAGCATGATGGAGACCCAGATTGGTTGCTCTCCTATTTTGATGTGGATTTGTTCTTATCGTCAAAAGCCAGGCATTGAATCTACACTGGCTCAGCTTGTTCTACTTCTACAAAAACAAAGAGAAAAAAAACCTTGATACGGTCCGACGATGAAGAAAATGGGTGGAGTAGAAGCTAGGGCTCATCAGCCGATGTTGAGAAGCATGGTTGTCAACGACCTGAAGTCTTCAAGTCAATATAGGCAGGATTAGACTTTGGGTTCTGCGTCTTTTGCTTTATGCTACTGGCAGTAAGTTGTTTTCCTGATACCATTGAGAAACAGACTCTTACAAGACCAGGAATTCTTTGCCCCCGGTCTTCGCGCCACCCTACCATTATTAACCCATTAGCCAGAAGCTCAGTGTTCCAGCTGCATCCCAACCATGGCCGTCAAGCGTCTTCTCCTCCATCATATGAACCATGCTTCTCCCCATGGACCGGCTGGGTGATATGTACGGCAGGTATCTCGTTTTCAAAGACGGACTACTGTGGTTCTTGCTCTGGGCTCTGATCACGGGCTTTAGTAACTGCGTGATGCTTTGTCAATATCCCTATGAGCCGGTAGGGAATTGGAACTATCGTAATGGGACTTCTTCTTGTTGTATACTCTGGCTGACAGTCCACACGCTCAGAATGACCGGGCAACGCTGTATATCATCATCCTGGCATTGACCTCGTTCTTTACTTTCAAGCGTCCGTATAGAGATGGTGCTTCGCAAATCGCCACGTACCACAGCTGTCTGGTATATCCCAATATATGCTGGTGGCCTCGTTATCGGCAGCGTCGGAGGCTTTACGCTGCATCAGCATTCCCCTCCTGGGACTCAGCTTCTTCGGTATCGCAGACATTGCAGTCGCCGAGACGGCAGACCTAGGGCTTCAAATGCGCTGCAAGGCGGCTTTCAGATTGGCGTTTGGTGTGGCAGTGGCTCCCTTGTTGTTTATTCTTTTCCTCAGAATTGGGTCTGCTAAGAGCCCACAATCCATGGGAGAGTCGGGGATAGAGTGAGAAGAACGGCCATAACCGCCGGAGCCGAAGAACCCGGCTTGAAACGTCTCTCGGCACTTGCAGCGTACAAGGACTGGGGTTTAATGTTTCGATGATAATCAGGGCCGCGAATGGAAAAGGCGTTGAATAAAGATGTAATTTTTTATTACAGGGAGCCCATATCGGCAGTTATGACACGCAGTGACTCTGACTTGATGCTATGAGGAGGGTTCTGTCATTTGACAAGTCACAACGCTTGTTCGATGTCAGGGGTATTATGCCCGCTGTAGCAAGTAAACAAGGTCGTCACATTAACTGGTGATGTTTGACTTTGGTATCTGTAGAACAGAGTCAAAGCGGCCGTCATTGCTTGAAGGCAACCGGGACCATGTTTAACAAGCCGGTTACTACCATGGCAATGTCACTTTACCATCCGGAAGCACACGGCGTATCTGCATGACTAGATTGTGTTGCTTCAGTTTCTGCCACATTCAAGCTGTGACGAAAAGGCCCGCATGCCCCTGCATGAAATGATGTCGGGGAAAGTTTCCCGCAGCTTCGTTTCCCCCGATTGCTCACCTTTCTTTTTTACTGACAAGGATTAAAAACGTGGTCGTGGGCCAGGGTAGAGAGTACGCCACATTGTAACTGTGCAACTGCAATATCAAGACGGTTGAGGGAATGCTTATTGAGGCTTGAGCGTTGCAATTGACCAATGCCGTTTTTCTGCCAAGATCAGGGTGACTCTGTCGTCTTTGATTAAGATGGGAGATTGTAAAGAGGCAGCTTAGAAAGAGTAGAGCAGAGACATGGCTCACCACCGCATCAATCTTTACGATTGCCCGGTGATCAGAGACAAGAAGCGGCACACCTGCACCTCGAGCGTCATGATTCTGCGCTCACTTTAAAGGTACTATCGTGTACACCGTACTTTGTCAAAGCATCAAGTAGCTGTAAGCCTCCAAAGAGAGCGGAGCTGAAAGAGGATCCGAGGGAGAGCTAAAGTGGTGCTGAACCTATGGCAAACCGCGAAAGCCATGAGGAACAGGGTCTGGAAACTTGGCTTGAATCTTCTGCCGCTTCCGGGGAAAAAGCAGGGCAGGGCAGGGCAAGAAAAGGGCATGACGAGAAGGTGGGTATCAATTCTTGGGGTGCGATTCGACCAGAGTCTAACGGCACCTTTCAAGCTATGTTCAGAAGAGGTATATTGTTGATGCTTTGCTGTCGTTGATGGAGGGCATCAAAATCCGGGGAACGTGAGAATGACGAGAGGAACGCAGGCGCAGATCCGAAACAAAGTAAAACACATCGAGAAAAATCCGTGTCTTGTACGTTTCTTTTTCAATGATAGATACTAAATTGGGTCACTGCAGAAGAGGATCAACTGAGTGGAGACAAGTGTTTCTAGGCAGTTTACGATCCAGGGAAAAGAAAAAAGTGACAGAAAGACAGACAGGCAAGACCCATATCGCATCACGATCCTTGGCTCTCTCTCGTGTCTTTCCTTCTCTGCCCTACGAAATCAACGGTTGCATATTCATATTCACATTCACATTCACGTATGCATATACTGTGTTCTCAGCTGAGCTGGGCTGGGCTGGGCCATGCAGAGGCGCACCGGGCTATCACTTGATGGAATAGTCAAGGTTCAAAGTAGGCTTATTTCATGGTAGAGTTTAAATAGAACCCCAAATGTACCTACTGTACTCGGTACCAAAAGGTACTGTGATATGCAGCAGAAGCAAGCAAGCTCTTATGCAACGCCGCAATTCTTAACCCTTTCGGTTTAATTTATTTACTTTCCCCTCGTCAACCAATGGCTGCAGCTATCTTCACGTTGTGCGACTCAAAGTACCTTGAACTACCTTCGGTACGTCCAAAAACCAATCTCAATTCTTATCAAGTTGAAGTTTTGGGCCTGTCCCACTCATTCAATTCAACCAGACGGGCTTCAGCTTCCCTCATCCAACTTTACTCTCATCGATCCCTTTATCAATATCAGCCTCTTCTTGTACGACTTGGACCGACCCTTTATTTGATCCTTTGCTGTTGTCCGACCCGAGAGCACATCGCTGTGCGCCTCAAGTCTGTAATTCCCGTCTCGATAAGCTTCCAACCTCTGTCGCACTGCGCCTGCAAATGCGCGCCGTCAGGTACGAGCAGACGTCGTTGATTCTCTGATCGCCACGTTTCTCGCGCATCACATCGCATCACATCCAATCTCAAATCTGGCTTTTTTTTTTTTTTTGCTTGTCTTGCGGGCCCTTCCGCGCGTACCTGGCTCTAGTACACTACCTGGATCATCCTGTCTCTCCATGCGACGCGCCCCAGAAGCGAAACACCGGGATACAGATACCTTAACCTTGGTTGGCCTGGCCCTCGGATACAATTAATTGACTTTCGGTCAGTGTCAGTCGGTGCTGCGCTGGTCTTGAATGTCCAGTCACTCCAGCCCAATCTTATTTCTCTTATTTCTACCGACGTCTACCGTTGACCTGCGACATTCTTCCCGCCTTGTTCCCGTCGCTCCTACGCCAATTCGTTAACCCTTGACGCTGATTTCCCGCTATCAACAAGCTACTACCAAAACTGCGACGCCTGCAGCCAGCTATTATCAAAGAGCACACCGACTTCAGCCAGCATATCATGGGGTGTTGACCCGTGATCTACGATAGCATCGTTGGCGCATCTTGTATTTCTTTGTCCGGTCTAGGGACTTCCCGGATGCCCATCGGATCCTTGGGAGATAAAGAATCAACACAAAGACAACGTCTTCCCTGCTTTGTTCGGCCGGCGCAGATCCCAACTACTTGTGCGCTCAGCAATCGGTCATCATGACCACCTCAAAGCAGGATTCAACGACCGACCGTGGCCAAGAACACCATGATACGCGGCTAGAACCTGTCGTCCTCTCTTCTCCCCTCTCAACCCCCCTCACAACAAGTCCCGAGCTGGTCTCGTTTCAGTCGCTGGCCGACCAAACCTCGACACCACTGAGCATCATGACCGACTCATGTTTCCTCGATACTGACAAAGCCCGTCTCGAGCCGGGCAGTGTTAGTGCTGGTCTTGAAAGACCCAACCAATCACCAGCGAATTCTGCAGTCAACCCCGCCAGACACCCAGGCTCTAGAAGCCAAAACCAACACGGCACAGATCTCCAGCTTGGATGTACAGGGACTGATTCTGCGGATGACGGCGACCCCGAACAGACACGTGCCGCTGATGATGATGCATTTTGTGCTGTTGATCCAGATTCGAATCTACAACAAACTCGGAATCGACAGTCATATCAGAAGTCTTCAAATTACAATAGCGAAAAGGAGTCTGCGCCATCATCGCAAGTCATTTCGCCAGCACCGCACCATACGACAGGCTCGCCGGCCCAGAACAGCAGCGCCCTTGAACTCAGGGGTCCCCGTTCCGATCAGCACGACTACCGAATTGATAGCTCAACCAAAAATCAGCAATACGAGACGGTTCCAGCGTCCGTAGGGTCGCTGTCGGCGAAAACGCTCCCCGCACCAGGGATAGCCACAGCACCCGCACAGACGAGTAGCCACTGTAGTGTCGCTCGAGGCGCCACACAGGCCATGACCAGCACGGCCTCCATTAGCAACAATTCTCCGGGTTTTCCCCCTGGGTATCAAGGCCACCGCAACGGCCATTCCTTTCACGACGTCCACGGCGACGGCTCTACCCCTTCAGCCCAACCGCCCCTTTCTACTCTCCGAGTTGGCACCGTCCAGCTCGACACAAACTTTGCCAAGCCTCGCCCAAGCCTCATCATACGCACAGCGCCCGATTCACCCTCCCTCAACATCAGGCATCCAACTCCCAACATCACCTCACCAGCACGAGCTGGCGCCTACGTCGGTAACATCGCACAGCTCGAAGCGACTGCCGAACGACTGTCTATGACCAGTTCCATCGACGATGCGATTCGAGATTTACACACTGAATTAAAGCGATCCGACAGCCGACGTTCCTCCATACTTGCTGCGAGCCTCAAGGCCTCGGGCTCATTTGACGATTATCCTAGCAACCCGGGCTCAGTTACCGAGCAACTGAGACGCCATCCTTCTATCGCCTCCTCCATCGTTTCAACAAATAACGCCGCACGTCACGGTGGTTATTCACCTGGTGGATACGTCCTTTCTCCCACTCACTCCTTTACTGGACGCCGTAGATCGGGGTCCAAGAATTCGGCTGGCCGACCAGACTTTGATCTTGACTCGGTCTTATCACGACACGGCCCGGGCAAAGCATCCGTTAGAAGTGTCCGCTCTACAAAGGTTTCGCTCGCTGAGATTTCAGAATCCGAACCTATTGCATTGACACAAAAGGTCCTCGACATGGCCGACAAGACCCCTCCTAAGAATCCGGAGAGTGGTTCTCTGCTGCCAGACGAACTCCGTGATGCCAACATGCCTCCCACTGACGTTTTCCAAAATATGATGGGAAATGACGACTTCCTCCAATCCAAGAATGAGCAACCACACACTGGCCCCGTTGCCGACCAAGAATCTCGAGATCCTAAACGACCTGGAAGTTCACACTCGGATACAACATTCCAACAATGCCAGGATGCATTTGGTGATTTTGACGGTGTTCATTGGGTGCCTGATCAGGATGACCCCTACGCTCTTCCTGATGATCTTGGGCCCCAACCTCGACCTCCCCAGCGACAGATGCCTCCTGCGGCCGCAGCCCGGCCGCAATCCTACATGGATCCTGAATCTGGCCAGCAGATGCTCTATTACCCGGCTCGTGTGCCTGCCATGATTAATCTGCCTCCAAAGTTGTCCAATAAGCCCAAGGCTAGCGAAAGAAACAAGCGACGTTCTCAAGTGATGAGTGCCATGCTGGAGGGTAACAGGCAATCCCGAACGCTAGATGTAGATGACAAAGCTCCAGAGCGGGATACAACCAGAGACTCTTGGCTGCCTGATCCTCTTGCTGGCCACCGAGAGTCATTTGCTGCATTGTCTTCCGACGGGCTTGGAGGCTTTGGACAAGATACCGATAAAGCTCGATCCATACACTCGGACCGAGATGGCGACCCCGCGGTACCACATGAAGCCACACCCAATGCGTCGGTTGAGACGCTGAGGCGACCTCAGCGATTGTCTGGGAATGATCTCGATAAGCGAAAGTCTAGAATGTCCAATCTGCCACCTCAGTTGAGGGCAAGTGCTTTCTTCGATCTGCCATCTACAACGCAGCCAGACATCGAGGTCAAGGATGGATCAGCGATGGCCACCCTCGAGAGCATCCTCGATGCATCTGCAAACGCCCCAGTCAGTGCATTTACCGATCATGAACGCGCTGGCAAGCTTGGAAAGGAAGTGTACGGCAAAGAAAAGAAGCGTGCTTCAGTCGCTGCATCTGCTGTCCTTCAACCGGAAGCCGACAAGAAACACGGCAGAAAACGCTCCTCATTTATGTGGCTTGGCAAACGCCATAGCCATGGCAGCGATGATGATGATAATCACAAAGCAACCCAGTCAGAATCTGGACTAGGACCTGTCAACGCCGATACCAACGCGACCGAGAATGAAGGCCTGACTCGTAGTGTCGATGACCGTAGCGATGGCCAAAGTGACGATGACCAAAGGGCAGCTAAAGAAGACGCGGAAGACGTATCTGATGAAGACTCTTACCAAGGTCCCCCGACGACATTGCTGGCGGAGCTGCAGTTGCGTAAACAGCAACAGAAGCAGCGCACTCAACGAACGTTCCCTGGCGGCATGCATGCGACGTTGCTGGAGATGGACGCTGTTGCTGAGACACAGCGAAAGACGAGAAACAACAAGCGCATCAACCTGGCTTGGGAAGATGGCGAGGCACACCCTATCGACGACGATTCTGACGACGAGGATGTGCCCTTGGCTGTTATTGCAGCAAGAAACCAGGGTGCAAACAACATGATGGATCTTCAACGTCCCATAGGCTTGATGGAGCGTCGTGAGATAGAAGAGAACGAGCCTCTAAGTCACCGCAGAGCACGTTTGCAAGGCCAGGATCCGCGATCCCTTGCTATCACTAACAAGCCGAGCATGAACAATCTCAGTGCTGGCCATCTTCCGCAAACACCTCATTCTGCACACCAATCTGTCGCACAACTGTCGGTGCAGAACCCGTCTACTGAACCGGATGATGACTTGGAAGGGGAGACCCTTGCCGATAGGAAACGGCGTCTAGCTGCCAAGGATGAAGCAGAAAACCCACTACCCAAGGCGCGACCCGTCAGCGGCGCCTTTTCCGTGGAGTTGCTCAATCAATTTGAGGACCCTGAAGAGAAGAAGAAGAAGGAGGAGGAAGCTGCGAAGCCCAAGGCGGGCGAAGAAGAAACCTTGGGCCAGCGTCGTCGACGTTTGCAGGCTGAACGAGAAGCTCGTGAACGGGAGATGAGTTTCAACCAGTTAAACGCAAGTGCCGACAACCCAGAAGGACCAATACCCGGGATCGGTGGGCGAATGCATAACATGTCAGATGTGCTCTCTGCGCATCCCAAGAGAGAAGTCAGTCGTGCTCAGGAGGATCGTGCTCGTGCGGAACACGAGAGGAGGCTGGCGAGAGAACGCGAAGCCAAGATGGCGGCTTATCGAAGCCAGATGCCGCAAAGCTTTGGTGGTCCGAGCAATGCTCAGTCTGGTGGTTATCGCGGAGGTACCTTCAACAACGGTCTTGGTGGCCAGAACTCCCAAGCTGCCATGTCCTCTCCTGCTCTCCACACACAGGTGTTCAACCAACCAGCTCTCAACCACCGAAAGAGCGCTGTGTTCAGCACCTACGGAGCCCCGATGCAGCAAGGTCCGATGAATAACATGGGTGGGTACAACGGCATGAACACCATGAGTCCTTACGGCGCCGGCGCCATGAGCGTCTATGGCGGAGGCATGTTGCAGCCTGGCATGCAAATGCCTGGACAAGGTGGTTCGACCAACAGAATCGAGCAGTGGCGTCAGGGTGTCCTCCCATGAGGAGGTCAATAGAGATCCTGACTATCACAGGATGTGCGATTGGGCGAGTTACCAAGTAATACAACGCATTCCATCGCACATGCATTGTATTACGTTCAAGAACAAGACGAAACACACAAGGAGTAAATCTTCTAAAGCGCATAAATATCGACATTGGTGTTGGGTGTCTCGGATAGAAGTTACAAACGCTGGTGGTATAAGGCGCTTCATTTTTTTTCTCAAGCATGGCATGGCGCTGGATACTAAAGCTGCTGGATGGATACAGCTACACTTTGCTTGCTTGCTAACAAGGATAATTTTACTCGTTTTTAATCTGTACCTTTTTTTTTTTTTCTTTAAATAAAAAAACCCTTACATGTAGTTTTAGACAGCACGATGATGACATGACCGGACTACATTTGAGATTATAAGCGTAGTGATGGAGCCGTCGAGTATGAGGAGGTATCAACTCATCGAATTGCCAACCATGGATACAAAAAAATTAAAACAACCCAAAAGTCTACATGACCAACGCCAGGATGATAACAAGCCGTTTTCCCCTCGCTCTTCACCTGCTTTTTGTATTCCCTTACCTCCGCTTGCCAAAGCTAGCAGCCGTCTTTTGAAGTTTAGATGGTGGTGCAGCCGCGGCTTCAACATCACTCTCTTCATCCTCACCCATAGACTCGTCCACATCGTCGTGGTTGACCTCGTCCTCGTCAAGAGACTCCTCTGCATCGCTGTCGTCTTCCTCGCCAGCTGAGACATCCTCCTCGTCATCAGAGTCGCCGACGAAGCCGTTGGTGATGGGAACGTCTGCGTCATCGTCAGAGTCGTCAAAGTCGGTGTCAAGACCACGCCGTCGGCCAGGTGTTCGCGCAGCGTCGTCTTCGCCCTCGACCCAGATGACGTCCTCGTCTTGGTCAGACTCCGAGTCCGAGTTGTCGCCCATGTGCAGACCGGCGCCGCGGGACATTTTGCGACGGAGATCCATCTGACCCTCAAGCATGTCAAGCTTGCCCTTGAGAGCGAGAAGACTAGACAGACCCTTTGCGCGCTCGGCGAGAACCTTTTGCAGACCGCTGAGGTTGTGGATGACCTTGGGCTGCGATGCCAGAGCGCCGCCGTGAGCGACGAGCGTCCACTGGACCCAGGTCATAAGATTCCCAGCGCGGCCAGGACGACGGTACAGGCGAGCGGCGAGTTTGGTGAGGAGAACGCCGGCGAGGGCGCTGTCGAGGCGCTCGATGGTGTTGCGGATGGTGGGGAGATCGGTGGTGTGCAGACACGACTCGAAGAGGTCTGTGTCGTCGGTGCGGAGGGCCTGCGAAAGTACGGTGGTAAGAGATTGGTGCGTCGGGGGCGCGATGGCGTTTTGCATAGGCTGAGAGACGGCGTTGTTCAAAGCAGAGGGAACGTCGATCACGTCGTTTTCTGCGCGGAGTAGCTCGCCAAACGAGGGCGATGTAGGCTCTGCGTCGGAATCTTCGTCATTGGACTGGCCATTGATCTTTGATTTAGCAACAGCTGTTTCCTTGGCGGGCTGCTGCTCCTCTGGGCTCTCAGCATCGGAAAGGTCCTCGTCGCTGTCGGCGTCGGACGAGATCTCAATGGTCTCGACCTGGGAAGGCTGGAGGGCGTCGGGGCCAGAGATAGAAGCCTTTGACTCGTCGATGGTGGCTCTGTTGGGAATCCTAGCGCTGGTCCGAGAGACGGGAGCGGCCAGCTTGACCGGGGCTTTGCGTTTTGTTGACATGGTGGTTGGTGTCAAGGTTGAAGCGTCGCAGAGAGATATGCCAGTCGCGTGCGATGGTCAATGATGGAAATCAAAGACGAGCGAGTTTGTGAAGCAGGCCTGAAACTTGGCTACAGGCCCTATTGTATAGTAGCTTCTCGTGTAACGTGGATAAAGTGAATATCTTGGACGTTATCTTGGAAAAGAAATTGACGAAGCCGTCTCTCGTCTCAAGTGAATGAACTTTTTTTCTGGTCCTCGAGGCTTGGCGAACAGTAATTTTCCCCACAGCAGCACGATAAGACTTTTTTGTCAACAGTCACATGGAGATAAGCGGGTGTGCCACAGAGGATGAGTCAGGTGTGGCACAAACAAAGTAGCCGACCGTGGCTGCTGTAGTTCAACGATTGGCCAAACACTTGCTGCGGCTTTTGAAGGAGACTGGCTTGTCTAAATGAGATGGAGTTTAATTGGAAGAGGCGTGCAAAGAGTGGAACTCTTGACAAGCTGCAATTGGCCGCTCTTTTGAAAGGGCCAATGTGTAGTCCGTAGCCCTTTAAGAAGATGCTATGATATAGCAGAAACAAACAGATCCTCAGGTAGATAAACTGCAGTTACCTAGAAGCACAGATCTTGGGTATGACAAGCTAGAAACCCGATGTGCTTGCCCGACATTCATTGTTTGCAACGGGAGTGCACGGTCACAGCCCATTTCCATCCCCTTCCCTCGAAAGTGGACCCGTAGCGTGTTCAATTACGCTGCATCGCTATAACGATAGAATTTTCCAAGTAACTATAGTGTCTTGTTGCATTCTGGTCTTGTCGTCACACAGGACTTGAGACGCGTCGCGTGAAAGTGTAAGAGAAATTGTCGCAAGTTGAAGTAGGTATTAGGGCATATTGTCGGAATAACCACAAGGTTCCCACTCATCCGCTGTGTTTTTTTACTATCATCCTCAATCATAGTTCATGCAGAACTTTGCATTCACTTTAATCCTTTTGAAAAAGACGTCAATACTTCCATCAACATTAAAACTGCTGGTTTAACCGGCTCATCTTATCTTGTAAGACGAAGAACTCGGGAAACGGAGGCACTCCGGGACCGTTTCCAATCCCCGTGTCCTCGGCACCTTCCCAATCAGAGTCAAGTCTCATCTCATCAGCCACACTTTGTATCCAGACGTAGTAGGTATTTTAGACAATGGCGAAAGCTCAACTAACACTATATATCCTTCTTGGCTATTCCGTACATGTGTATGTGTATGCAGGGTTTCTACAGTCAATTTCTTTTGATGAATATCATCTTCTCTCAATATACTTTCTTGAACATCCTCCAACCACGCATTTTAATTTCCATGCCAAGTTACAGAAGCCACACACACAATCGACCCAGCCACCCACCAGCGCAATGTATCCTAGACTGGTCCGTGCGTGCTCCTCCTTTTCTTCCAAACCCCGGTCAACTGAATTTTTCTCTGGCTCAGTTTATCCTCGCCCCGGTAACAGCAAGTCGACAACTCACCGTACGGAGTTTGCCTTCTTCCTTCAATAAATACCACCGCGCCTCCGACCGGCCAAAATTCACTGACGTGCACGCGCTTTTCCTCAGAGGCTCCCCCAATCCCTTTAAACCCAACCCCCCGGCTGCTTTACCCCCCTCCATCTTCCGGTTTCCGGCCTGCAGCTGCTGCAAGAAAAAAAAAAAAACTGCTCCTGCTCAAATTCTGGCCAGTCAAAAAGCTTCTGCTCTTGGCGACTACATTGCACCTTTTACGGCAAAGCACAAAAAGCACTGGCGCCCCATCACGATAAGAGCTCCTTCCAGTTCTTGTTGTTCTCGAAGCCGGCGATCACCAAAAAGCGACCTCACCTATCTACACTTGTTGTCCATAATCAATAATAAGTTTATTGCGATCACGGAACATTCAATCTTCCCTTCTTGCATCGCAGTAACTCTTTTTTTTATTTGGATTATTTATTGTCCTCTTTTCTTCTTTGCTTCTTTCTTTTCATCCCCTTGTATTGTCGCAAACTCTCTTCTCGGCATCGCGACGTACAATTCCTATTGTCAGCGTCATTACTCCGACCTGACTCCTCTTTTCCCACCTTCACCTACCTTACCTCGCTCTTTGCAGCTCGGGTTACGACAACAGCCTGGTACCTTCTTCTAGTTGCCTCCTGCTTGGCTACCTCCGGTCTTGAGGCTGCCAAAAATCAACCAAGACAACTGGCGCATTCAACTTCGCGACTCCCCGCCTTTTTCTCTCGGTTCGCACTCTGCGCGACGCGACTCCATTCCAAGTTCCCCACACCAGCCATTTTCCATCGCGCATCAACACCATCACGTCGCATCAAAACCCCGACTAGCTCTTGTCGACCGACTCTGTTACCTTTGCATCGCTATTTCATGTCGCGACGAGCCAACTAAATTAGCCATACAGTGACGCGCTTTCATCGCGATCGGCCAGCATGGCTTCGCCAACTCCCGATGCCCCTGCTCCCGATCCCAAGTCGCGCAATTCTTCAGTAGAAAAGGAGCAAAAGTCCGAACTCAACGGGTAAGTTGTCTCTCAAACCAGTGGCGCGCACGCATTGCTGCCTGCACCATCGACTCAGGAGTCACCATGTATTGCACACGCGCGTACTGTCTTTCTCAGCACTTGCTGACACTTTTATTATCAGGCACGCGACACCTCAAGAGTCAAAGGATGCTGTCGAATCTGCACCGGTACATGGGAACCAAAAGACAGACGATCATCCAGTCGAAAACGGTGTCAACAAAGACATCAAGAT
Source organism: Fusarium sp. NRRL 66182 (assembly GCA_013266265.1). Taxonomy (NCBI): domain Eukaryota; kingdom Fungi; phylum Ascomycota; class Sordariomycetes; order Hypocreales; family Nectriaceae; genus Fusarium; species Fusarium sp. NRRL 66182. The sequence goes on along the minus strand of JABFAK010000052.1, from coordinate 4,104 downwards.
GGCAGAAGGTGTCGATGAAAACAATCCTGCTACAGAAGTATCAGGAAAGGGGGATGAAGGTACTAACCTAGATCAGAAACCTGAGGGCGATGATCAGGCCAAGGAGACACAAGACTTGAAGCCCACGGAGGTTCAGCCAGACGTTGGCTCGGAGGATATCGACATGGCAGATGCTGTCCCTGCAGACCCTAAGCCGGAGGAGAAGTCTGCCCAGGAGCAACCAACTGAAGAGACTTCCGAGAACGCATCCAAAGATGTCGAAATGTCGGAAAAGCCATCTGATAACTCTGAAAAGGCCAACGGAACAGACAAGGCACCGACGTCGCCCAACGATACCGCGCCTCCTAGTTCTGATGCCGACCTGCAACCTGCCAGTCTATCTCAACTGGCTATTGAATCCAACGATACGGATTCCGCCGCCCCCAAGCCCTCCACCGAAGTGTCCATGCAGGATGCGCCCACTGTTGATACTCCTGTCACAAAGGTAGCGCGTGAACGCGAGGATGACGCTCTGGATGAGCCTGCGCCCAAACGAGCCAAGACGGAGCCTAAATCTGAAGAGCCCGAGCCCAAGTTGGAAGAACCCGTCGGTGATTCATCCGCCATTGTCTCCAAATCTGACCCGGCCCCTGAAGAGCCTGCTCCAGAGCAGGAAGCTTCGCGTTTCTCCAGTCTCGATCGATGGAATGATGCTGATTTCAAGAATCAGACGCTCACTACTTACCAACGTCGCGAGTTTCGTAAGGTGCTAGGACGAGTGAAGAAGACCAAGTCAGGCGCACACTTCAAGGATTCCGTTGCCAAGCTTTGGCCTGCGCTTGCTGAGAACTATCTCGCTAAAATCGAGAAGCCGACAGACCTTTCCGAGATTGACCGAACGTTGCGCGATGGCAATGGGGTTTATGTTACCGTTGGTGACTTCCAGTCTGATCTCGTCCTCATGTACAACAACACCCGTCTTTTTAATGGCACCCTGCACGATGTAACGCAGCAGGCGTTCAACGCCATTCGAGGTATCTGGGAAGATGTGATTCACATCCCTCAGGAGGAGGCAGTCAAGCCTAAACCTGCCCCGAAGCCCAAGCCCCCCCGCGAGCCTCGCATCGGCTCTCTTGGTGATTCGGTTGTTCGTAAGCCATCTGTTGGACCTGGTACTAGTCCTGCCGCCGAGAGCGTGTCGTCAAAGCCACGGTATGGGTCTCAAGAAGCCAACACTGCTGCAGCCGAACTACGCCGCGCATCGAATGCCACCGAGGGTGATCGACCCAAGCGGACTGTCCGTGCTCCCAAGTCCAAGGACATAGATTATACCGCCAAATCTTCCCGAAAGAAGCTGAAGCCCGAGCTGCAGTTCGCCGAAGAGGTGCTCAACGACATGATGCACCCCAAGAATCAAGCCCTCAATTCCTGGTTCCTTGATCCTGTTGATGCTGAAGGTCTCAACATTCCTCACTACTATTCCATCATCAAGAGGCCCATGGATCTTGGCAAGGTGTCGCGTATGCTCAAGAATGGCGAAATTACCAATATCAAGGACTTTGATAAAAATATCCGGTTGATCTTCGCCAACTGTTATACCTTTAACGGCACTGTAGACCAAGGAAACGCGGTGTCTTATGTGGCTTCACAGCTAGAGGGATATTACAACAACCTGATAAAGGAAAAGGACGCTTGGCTGGCAAAGCATGCCAAGGCAAACGCCCCCGCTGCCTCCCACGGTAGTGACGATGAGGAGGATGAGGATGAAGAGGCTGAGGGCGAAGAAGGTGCGGCTGCCACTGGTGTCGATCCCTCCAAGGAAGTGCGGGAATTGGAGGCCAAGCTGCGGGAAGAGAGTGAGAAGCTCACTGACCTTTTTGCTGCCGACTCTCCCAACCAGAGCATGATTGAAATCCAACAAACCATTGTCAAGGTCGTACAAGAAAGCCTTCTCAAGGCGAAACAAAACCTCAGCCAGTACCGCACCAAGCACGAAAAGCCTGCCAAGAAGGCTAGCAAACCTAGCAAGCCCAAGCCGAGCAGCTCTGCTCCGCGCAAGCCTTCTGGAAACGCTGCAAACCCCAAAAAATCAGGCGGTAGCAAGAAAGCAACCACCAAGAAGACGCTCACAGCCGGAGACAAGGATGCGATAGCCACGGCCATCAATGATCTCGAAGGCGTCCAGCTCGATCGTGCCATAGACATCATCAAACGAGATACTGGCCAAAATGTGAGTAGAATGTTGATTCGTAGCGTACTTGTTCAAACACTGACATGCCCTTAGGAGAACACTGACGGAGAGCTAGAGCTGGATATCGACCAGCTCAGTAACGAGGCTCTTCTCAAGCTTTGGGAGCTGTGCAAGAAGGTGCTGCCGGGGTTCGGTAAGGACGCTAACGCGGGAGCATCTTCTCCAGAAACAACTCGAACGGCGGCTCCCAAGCAATCCAAGGCGTCGTCAACGGCGGCAAAGCCGAAGAAGAATAAACCCATGAGTGCACGTGAGCAAGAGGAGCGCATCGCGCAGCTTCGTGGCCTTCGCGACCTGTACAGGCCTGGTCAGGAGCCTGGAGATGCTCAGCCCGTGCTGCAGGCACCTACCCCCACCGCCGAGTCCAGCGATGAGTCGGACTCGGAGGAGGAATAGACGTAACGTGGAATCGACAGACGGATTGTATGAGTTGTATGAATTTTTGAGGGTTTGGTTGCTGAGCCGAGCAGGAGGGATCATGAACCACCATTATACCCAGCCACATGGCTACTCTAGGTGTCATGCTCACTCAAAGCAGTAACGTGGTGTGCTCAGCATAGATCTGGCACGAGCATGCTAGTTGGAACGAGGCACTCATGAACCGAGCGTGATGAGGTAGAGCCGCGCCGCCCTGATAATCATTGGGCAAACAATTTTGGGGGGGAGAGGTAGAACATTGGTATTGCGCACAAGCAGCTATGACGCTAGAGGGAACAACTTTCTGATGGAAGCCTTTGAGAGAAAGTATCTCGGTAGTTTGGTGGGGGTTGACGTTGATAGCGAGACAGTTTCGGGGACATGCCCGAGAGGTTGAGGAGGGATGGATGATAACACATCATTGCTTGGTAATATCGGCAAAGGCGACATTAGATAGCAGCGGGTATCCGAGGAATCGATATCTGCTTGTGAAAAAAAAAAAATGAAAAAAAAATTTGGATTCCCACTCGGGCCATCTCGTACACAATGATGCGCGTGTATGTAAAAGACGTCGTAATGGGTATCCTGCTGTGAACGTTGGCCGAGTGTGTATTTGTGCGTTGGTCGATGTTCCTTGTGGTCGCAGTGTTGCTGTAGCCAGCATATCGTGCTGTCATATACTGTACAGGAAGAGAATAAGTCCAGAGGTGCGGCGCAATCCTGGTGCAATGGCGACGATAGCGAGGAAAAGAATTCAAGTAGAGCCCCGAGGAGATTTGTGGTCCAAGAAATAGTGAAGATGAGCGAGATGGAGTGAATCAGATGGTGGTGCGTTCATGGTCATAAGATAAGACCATGATAAAGATGGACGATTTTGGTAAAGAGAAGAAGGCGAGGTGTTGGAAATGATACTACAGAGCGATCCCTTGGGACAGCCTCTTGTGATGATATCGTCCTTGCGACAATCACCACAAGAAGAAAAGCATCCGCTTGTATCGACGGGATCCCTTTGCTTCAGCGAGCGTGAAGAAGAAGACCTGATCTGACGACAAGCAAGGCGGGGTTGACGCTGAAGTGGTCAGCAGACAAAGAAAAGCAGTACGTACCTACCTGGACATAGAAGACACCAACTTGATGCTCTCTATGTCTGGTATTTGGGAAGAAGAGCGCGTGATTCAGAGCCAGTGTAAAATTGAACAAGAGATGATCCGCTGGGATTTTCTTTGCAGGTTGTGAAATTTTCACAACCTGCAAAGAAAATCCCAGCGGATCATCTCTTGTTCAATTTTACACTGGCTCTGAATCACGCGCTCTTCTTCCCAAATACCAGACATAGAGAGCATCAAGTTGGTGTCTTCTATGTCCAGTTAGGTACGTACTGCTTTTCTTTGTCTGCTGACCACTTCATCGTCAACCCCGCCTTGCTTGTCGTCAGATCAGGTCTTCTTCTTCACGCT